>WEDG01002112.1:0-28335 GCA_017591395.1 Schistocephalus solidus | reverse complement strand
GCATTGGAAGTCACCAAGGACAATTAACTTGTCCACCTTCGACACAGTCGCCAGCAAGGCGTGCAGGTCCTCGTAGAATTTGTCCTTTGCGACATCAGAGCTCGTCATTGGGGGAGCGTAAGCGCTGATGATGGTGGCGAACTGGTCTCCCCGAAGAGGCAGGCGGAGGCTCATCAGGCGATCATTGATACCGTGCAGCAGACAGGACAGACGTCCCACAATGTCGTTTCGGATGGCAAAGGCAACACCAGCATCCCATCACTCTGCCTTTGGCCAGCCACTCCAGAAGAAGGTGTAGCCGGCACCCACCTCCTCCAGCTGAGCCTGCTCAGCGAATCGGGTCTCGCTGAGAGCAGCAATGTCCACCTTGTAGCGCGCCAGTTCCCGATCGACTAGTGCCGTCCTTCGTTCCAGCCGGTTGCTCCTAGGATTGTCTAAAAGGGAACGAACATTTCAGGCTGCTAGTGTGAGTGGACTTACCCGCGCAGCCTGGAGCGTATGGCGAGGGGGATGGGGACGGGGGTATTGTTGTTTGAGTTTTGCCACCGCATATTTTGCGATCTGCGAGCCGCGGCCGGTTGCAGAAGACGTGATATCCAGCATTTGTTTAGGGCACCTTTTCTAGCCCCTTCCTCCGCGAGGAGGCAAGCAGTGCTATCCCTAAATAGGGCTGCTCGGACATCCCAGACGGCTGCCGAACTTCACTATGGGTTACGGTTTTGTTTTAGTAGGAGAACGACCCGAGTTAGCCTGTGCCGCCTACGGGGTTGCTGTCGCCCCCACCGTAGGACTTTTGGAGAGGGGGGAGGTGGGAAGTTCGGGAGTCAGACATACCGGGTGTGGAGGCACACACAACACCGGAGACCCTCACCTGGTTTATCCCACCGGTCGTGACGGTTGCCCGGGGTGTGGCCACTGGGAAAAACCCAACTTCGAGGAGCCACAGGTGAGAGTTGGGTACCAGTTAGAGGCGGCCACAGGAGCATTCACCACCTGTACGGGACAAATGGAGCGACCAAATGCTATCTGTGGTGCTACCCCTAACTAGTACCCCTACACCCCAGATTTTAGGACAAGTTCGTGTGTGACACGCATAGACAGTCTTGTAAGGTCTATCAAGCCCCATTTTGGTCACCTTGACATTGTCGTGTCATGGGAAACAGGTGAGAGAGGAAGGAGAGAGTACGGCAGATGCTGCGCAAGCCTATTTCACTTCTTACTAATTAACACACAAGTAATCGGTGCTGCGCAAACTCCGTGGGACGCGCGGTAAACATCTTCACTGGTATCGATCGATATAAGCGACATAACATGGTCCGATTGGTATGCACCGAAAGGTTAACCACTGAGCACTAGCGTGGGCAGCCCCTTTGTGGGTTGCCACACGCCAGAACGTCGCGTACTATTTGCTGACTCGGTGAACTTGCGAGGTGAGACTGTTCTGCAGTGTGCTGGTTCTCTTTCGGGCGTGAATATGGGGAGGCAAAATCATTGCTCGGTATTGAAGAATGAGCCTCGTACGTTCGGTGACTGGGGCCATTCTCAAGTCCTTTAAAGGGACGCATGGTTCCTGAGTACTTCCTGAGAAAACTGTGTGAGCACGCTCAATAGACTTATTCAGATTCACTGTAGCAACCCGGAAGAAAAATTACCAGAAGCACAATATTTCCCAGCTCACTTTGTGCTGATGGCTATCCGAAAAGTTTTCTAAGCCGATGCCTTGGTCTCGGCCCCAGGAGGGCCAAATGGACAAATCACTGAGAATATGGTATGGGATTTCATATGCTGAGGACGTCTCAGATGGAAGTTAACGCATTGCTATGGACCTAGGGGTTGGGACTGCATGCTAACTCGGAGCCACCATGCGCAACAGGGTCATGAGAATAAGAGTCCGGTTAAACCATAAGGACCAGTCTAGTGTAGTGTGTTATATCCCGTGCAAAACGGCCCTTCTAGTTACACAGGTCAGATGGAACGCATTCCGCGATCATGTGTATCTGAGCGCAAGCTAGCTTTGTGACGGATTGACGAATTAGCAGACATGGCTGGCCATACCTACGAGATGGGTCAAGAGTTCACATTAGTCGTTTAACACGATAATTGCTAACCCAAAAGTAAAACAAGGCTAAAGTTAATTGAAACCTCGGTCTGTGATACAAAGTCGGTCAACTAACGTATTGATCTTGCGCCCGCAAACATAGAACTGCGCATTCACCCCCACGTCTGCTGTACTGGTCATGAATTGGCTATAACCGTCACTTGTTTTGCTAAGTTTTTCACTTCTTAACGTGGTTTCCTGTACGAGAAAAATAAATAAATGATTTCGGTGAACGATCAGCACCCTTTTAATTCATTTTTCTTCTTCATACGAGAAAAATAAACAAAAAATAAAATTAAAATCAACAAATAAAAGTAAACAAATGATTTCGGTGAACGATCAGCACCTATTTTATTCATTTTTCTTCTTCATACTTGTGCTACCTCACAGGACCAAAGACTAACTGCAACACATTAAAATCTGTTTTAAGGGAGGAAATCTTCGAAACGTTCGAGAGTGAATGCAAGTGGGGATACAAACAGCGATGCGTATGACAGCTTTTGGGCTGCCGGAGAAGTTAGGAAAGTTCTTAGCTATCTATAGCCACTGCGCCGACCTAGAAAATGGCATACAAATTAGTGGTGTTTCGCATTTCAGATCATGCTGTTAGTCTTCTTACGCTTTGTACAGTTAGAAGAGTCAGCGATAGCTAGTAAGTCTCAGAAGCAAAATCACTTCATTTGGCCATCATATTCCTGCCCCATCTCATCAGGATGGGCGGAGTTTGACTTCTAATTAATCTTTTTGCTCACCTTTTATAAGAAGATTATTTGAAGTTCCGGCCCACACAATTGATCGCTCCACAAACGCCAGCATCGCGACGAGGACTCAGCGATCGTGAAGAATTACTAATAAGTGGAATAGCAAGATAGGAAAAGCGATTTCAGTCTTGTCTAATTTATGATTTCTCCTTTCTGCACGATCACATGTAGGCCCTAGACCGGGACCTTAAATTACAACAGAATTTTTTAATAAATCTGGTAGTCAGATCAATTAGTCGCATTCTTTTGCCCTAAAACTGAATAACCCCGATCACAGCCGACCAAAATCATTCGAATAATAAACGCAATGACCGATTGGATCGCTGCACCGCTGCGGAACGCAAGTTCTCTTAGTCGAAATACACTTTTTTTATCAGAATATCCTACCTTGGAGTTCGGGTTCTTCGAAGGCATTCTGTTTTCTTGAACATTTCTTACATTGATGTCCCTCTATTCTTATCTTAGATATGGCCTAAAGGAGGGACGATCTTTAGGTTTTAACTTCCCAGAAGAGTTTTCGCCTTAAAGTTCCTGCTTCACTTGTCCAATTTTGGCAGTCACTTACGATGTATTTCATTCTGTTCAACGATGCAATGGAAATATAAAAACAAATATTTAACACATCAATGAGCTGAAGTCGAGTTTCCCAACCAACACCCAGTGATATCGACATAAATGGCCTTAAAGTACTGACTAAATCCACTCCTTGAACAAATGACAGGCTACGATATGTCATTAGGTGTACAATACAATAAAACAGTTTTGTGCACTTGAAGGACGACCTATATATGAAAGTATTGATCTGGGTTCTACCATCAG
The DNA here is from genome assembly GCA_017591395.1 of Schistocephalus solidus. Lineage (NCBI taxonomy): Eukaryota > Metazoa > Platyhelminthes > Cestoda > Diphyllobothriidea > Diphyllobothriidae > Schistocephalus > Schistocephalus solidus. The sequence continues at coordinate 24,657 of WEDG01002112.1, read as the reverse complement.
AGCCAGAAATACAGTAAAGAATTCACTCCAGTCAATTATTTTGACCAATCTTTTCGTAAGTCGTCACATAGAGCGGGGAATTTCTTCGCGGCCACTGTCCACACTGTCAGGGGGTATTCTGAACACGGATCGGCGGACCTAAAACAATGCCAGCATGACCAAACCTCCTTTCACTGCACACCACACTACCACGACGACCAGCACTGTTAACACCGATAAGTACACTCCTACCGACCTGCAAAACATTACTACTGATATCGCTCCCACCAACAACGGGAATCCTATTTCCACCTGCTGCCATCGTGAACTCACTTGCTCTTCACGCACTGGCTTGGTCGTTCACATCCGAATCCATCACACAGAGACCGGTACCCGTAGCCCCGAGATACGACAGGTCGACCGTTGATTGCGACGAATTACACCGTGTGCTCCACAGCATGGTGGTGCAGGGGTGGTGACTTGCTCTAACATCCAGTCATCACTTTACGCCCAATCTGCTTACGTTATCCTAGAAAATGCAGACACGTGTGTAAATGATCATATGCGTAGCCATGACACCCAAATTCACCATGTCTTTACTACAAGCCCGCCTCAAACATCTGAACACTTCTCTACCACCATCACTGTTTACTAAACCACCAGCTCAGTAGCTAGTCATATCCTGTCCTTACTGTACAGACAGAGTCTCAACGCGCACCGGCCTGATTGTACACCTGCAAATCCATCGCACTAAGCTAAGCGCACCAGTGTCCTGATCACTAACGTAAAACCGTCACAGTTGCTTAATCTGCAGATTCTTAACCATTCTATGGGCTAAATCGGTCATATGCGCCTTTCAGCAAACCTGTGGGAAAACACCGCAGGCCATACCGCACCACGACGCAAACCCCCTACCAACGCCGTAGTCACAAACAGAACATGCATCACCACATAAGTGGGAAGCAGTTTCTTCGGTGCCTGACCAGACAGTGCGTGACCCACGCAGATGAGTTGGTTGGCTATCAAACACTGTGCCCGAAACCGCCCGCGCTCGTCTAAACATTGCCTTGCCGTCCAGACTTTGTCACTAAGGGAGGAGAGAGTGCGACAGGTGCAGCTCAAGTCTGCTACCACCATAAATCCATCCAAGAGAACGTTACTGGTGCTGCGCTCACTGTGCGTACACCATTCGGGACGGTCGGACTCTCACACTAAGTTACTACACGCGCAAACGTGACATCGGTAGTCAAAAGCCAGAGTGAAGCAGGAAAGTCACAGGTTCAACTCTGTCCGAGCATAAAGCGTCTTGTCAAGCGCGCGTGAAGTTTGAAGGCATGTAAAATTCCTTTTTACTCATCTTCCTACAAAATTTTATTCAAAAGAAGACTTGGCGAACATACGCGTTGCTTTCGATAACTTCTCTTCAGGCCAGTACAGTTATAGGGAAACGTTGGAACGTAGTAGAAATTTAAAACATGAAATCGATAATATTTGTCCGTTTGTGTGGATTGTCTGAGAGGTGTTCATAGGGGGAGAATGATAAGAAACAGTATGATAAGCGACAGTGAGTGTTTGGTAGAGCCGTTCGAGGGGAAAGGGAAGGACATAGATGGCGCCGGAGAATGCATGCAGTTAAGCGGCCGTTGGTCAAGCTAAGCGCAGAGCTTGTACGAGATTCTTTTGTGCGCACAAGACCGGCTTCTTCAACCTAATGGCAGTCGCTTCTGCTGCTGCTAGTAGACGTTGACCCAGTGGCTTGGGGTAGTTTGGTGGGACCTAATAAATTACACGGAAAGCTTCGCTGGGGTTCACAATAAGCCCGGTGTCAACAAGATGTGTAAGGATGGCACTTTTTATGCTCTTGACTTCCCCTTTGTTCAGCCATGCTGGGAGATGTTCTCTTATTCTTTTGGATAGGCGCCGACTCGAGCGACCACTATAACCTGCTCCACAGGAGCAAGTAAATGCCTGAAGATCGCTTATTGAAACGCACATTCGCTCAGCAGTTTATTTCCCGATTTTGAAGGTAAATATCACAAAAACCCCTTCATAAAAGAATACTTGACTAACTTCCTCATTTTAACAATCCAAAAACATTAATCTTGAAGTTAACAGTAATTCAGCCGATTTTAAGATCAACAGTTGAGTGCCAACTACATCATAAGCGAATACAACTTTTGGCAAGATGCACTTGAATACTCTGACCCAAACCAGAGGCTAAGTTGGACGACGCAAGTACTTTTACCATGTGCCCAATTTTAGCCACACAAGAAACCCTCTGGGCCCGCAAATATGGCCAAAACTTTGCACTTCAAACGTCGGGCGCCCGAAGCTTATCGGTGTGAATTTCGTGAACACAAAGGACGCCAAGAATGGGGTGTTGGCACCGAGTTACATATGAACCAGGAGGTGAGGATTTACGGCAAATTTTTGGGTAAATGCACGTCTTTCGATAGAAGAATACATTCACTTACCTACGGCCGATATGGGCATATTTTGCCTCTCACACCCCGTGTAGGTCGAAGACCAAGACCTGGGACAGTCAAAGAGCAAAATTTGGTAAAAACGAAAGACTGATACTGACTTTGGTAAGTTTCGTTCCGAAGAAACTACACCCACACAACCCCGTCCTTCATAACCCAAGGAAATAGAACAGTAACCTAAACCCAAATGAACTCAGGTCTAAGGACAGTAGTGATAAATTGTACTGGACAGGCTGATTAACAAAGATGCTTACGTTCTGAGACGGAATTAAAGTCAGATACAGGGCAGAACACCTATCTAGTCAGACTAGCGTGCCATTTATGTAAAAGATATAAACGAAGACCATTGGAACTTCAGAGTTCACAATCGCATATCTGAGACTGGAAGATAAGTAGAGTAATGCATTTAGGCGCTGACGGGAGGAATGCGGGCATTCAAAAACATGTAATTGAAAATAGTTCCAAAAACTGAAAACGTTTACTTACATACAATCGAAAAAGCAGATACGGAGGCATATTACCCCAAAATTCAGTTAAAAGTGTGTTTGCGAACCACAAGACTCCAAAAGCGAACAGGGAGAGATAAAATAAATAGAATTCCCAATGGAGTTTAGAAATACATAGCAGTTTAGAAAGATAAGATGTTTAAAATGGTAGATGAAGTCTGGTCAACTGAAAGAGACGTGATATGGCAACCAGAATCCTCCTATATGTATTCAGGAGAGATAGAGAGGGCGCAGTAAATATAGGGGAGGCAGGTTGCCAGGACCGGACAGCACGACGGATTATTTCCGTTTCTTACTGTGTCGTTGGACGGTCGATGTTTCCGTTTCCCTTGATCCACTGGTTTCGTTAGTGTTGGGCGGCATCATCTCGGTCCAGCTGTCATCTAGAACACTATCCTGATCCGTATCCTAAAATTTGTGAGCAAGGAAAATCAGGGTTACTAGAAGCCATGGGTACCAATGATATGCGAGCTCCGAGTTCCACCAAGCAATCAGTACAACCTGAACAGTGAGAACTGAGTCGCGGAGGCAAGCGGAAAAGAGTCACAAGAAATCACTAACAAGGAGGACACCACGACATAGAACTAAAATGACTGCTAAGACGGTACAGTCACAGTTGACCAAAGGGAGAAGCTAAAAAGAAGGAATCGACTTTATTTGTCCTCTGTACTGTCTCCTTGATAAAATAAACACTATTTGCCAAGCAACCAAGTCTTAACATATATTATCATCTATAAGAGTTCACAGATGCTAGTAGACTAAAAAGGGGATAGAAGACGGAAATTGAAAGCAAAGGTATCATAACAAACATGGAAACTGGTTATGATATCGCGGAGATCAGCGGCTGAGATACGGGTAAACCATCATCACACAAAGTACTAACAGCTGTTATGAACACGGGAGTTTTTATCCTAGTGACTGTCTGACTGAGTAGCCAGCACATCCTACAAATAATGTAGTACGTGCGTCCGCTCCCCTCATCCGTTAGCGTTAAGGCAAATCAACCCAAAAGGTCAGGCAAATAAAACTTCTGTCCTAGCAATCCAGTCTTTCTCCTTCCAATATGTTTAATCTTAAACCGACTTCTGTCTGACAAACACTGCTTTTTTGACTCCCCTGACTGACAAAACAATCGAGTCACACCGGTGAGGGCACAACTGCGCCTGCTATTGAAAACTTTCTAAAGTGACGCCCACAACAGACTGAAACCATAAAATCATGATGCGAAGAAGCTAATGCTTGCCAAGATAGGAAATATTCTGAAAATAACGAAACACTGAAGAAAATCCTCAAATGTGCTTCAAAAAAATGCTTACATAGAAGTACAAAGAACGTAGAAGTCTACGTCATGATAATTGTAACATAGCATATTGGCCTTAAAGCAAAAATATAATTAAGCATCTTGAGAGAGGGACTGTCACAAGCATTACATTTGTCCGCCTTTGAGTTATTAAAAAACCTGTTCAGTATTCATAGAAAAGGCCTATAAAAATTATTTCCAAACAGAATGCACAGAGAGAAAATTTTCTCTCAAAGTTCTACAGGGTATAAATGCCCATCTGCAAATAAGGCCAAAGCAACTAGCTCGCGCCAAGGAGGAGCGTGTCCACAGGAAGTCTATCCGACGACAGTTCGACTGTCGTAGTTCAACGATGTCCACCGTATGCTCCACACCATGGTGGTGCAGGCACGGTGACTTGCGCCTGGATTAGTTTTAAGTGATAGTAGCCTTGCGCTGCAGTGCCCACATTCTCCTCCTCCACATCTGAGCCCCGTGTCATGACAGAGTCACGAAGACCGGAGGCGGGAGAGGGCGCAAGTGGCTGGCACGACCGGAGCCGCCCCTGGGCGTACCACCACACCCGGCTCGGATCCCACGGAGTGGGAGTGCCATAAAGGCCAAATTAAGGAGAAGCCATTGCAGCCTGACTCTCAGTCCACCAGTCAGCCACTCCTCACAAAAAACACATTGGGCTGACCACACGGTCCGATTCATTCCGTCAGTTCGCAACCTTCCAAGCCACGGCTTTGAGCGCACTGTTATAGCTTCAAGCGCGTCAGATTGTTTGTAGTGAGGAAAATGCGCTGAGCCTTCGACCTCACTCTCTCCCCCACCCCCACAATCAGACCAACGTCCAAGCCGGTCAGTTGCCTGATGCGGAAGTAAGCGCAGCTGCTGCTGACCTCGCTGCGTGTACTGCGTACACTAGCTCGCCCCTAAAACACAAGCACCAGGATTTCACATAACCAGGGTTTGAACGGCCCACATCTCACATGTGTGAGATAGCCAGAAGTCACGTTAAGAAGGAGTCATCACAGCCTGACTCTCAGACCATCAGTCAGCAACTGCACACAACACACATTGGACTCACTGCGAGGGCTGAGCGTAATTGTCAGTTGGAAACCTCCCAACCCACGTCGCTTATCGCCCCGTGATATTCTCAAGCTTAGATCACACATGCAGCAGAGGAGTCACACGGAGAAGGAGCCGAGGATCATACTTATTTCTCAATCAGCTATGCAGACTGAAGGCATGTTATTTGTGGCGTTGCGTATGATTACGTGAGGTGCAGAGGCTGATGGGTAGAGATGTAGGGTTGTGGTATAACCGGCGGTGTTCTAACGCAGGTTGTCATGGAGACGCATGTGACCTAAGAGGCCAATGCGGTGCGTGAATGTGCGTGGGCAGTGCGGACAATCGATTCGAGTGCAGCGGGTGTATGTTGGTGCTCCTGGCACTGGATCGCCGATCTCTGTGTGATGGATTCACAAGTGACTGACCAGGCCGTTGCGTGATGTGCATGTGCGGTGACAATGAGAGCAAGATAAATCGGGAGGTGTTTAGTCTGCGGGGTCTCTGCTGCTGGTACTGGTAGTCGAGCTAATGTGAGGAATATGGGAAGTGTTGATGGGTGCGCAAGATGTGCTGGCATCGCGGTGGATTCCACTTTCGTGGATGCACATGTGACCGATCAGGCCCATGCGGTGAGTGAATGCGCGTGGGCAGGGACGGCATCGGAGGCGGCGATCTTTGCTGTGTGTTGGTGCTCCAGGTACAAGTTCGCCAGGCTCTGTGCGATGGATTCGTAAGTGACCGACCAGGCCGATGTGCGATCGCAATGAGGATAGGTTAGCACCGAGTCTCTAGAGCTGCTACTGGGGGCGGTGGTGGTGTTGGAGGTAGCAGGTAGTCGGAGGTGGCTACTGAGGTGGTGGGAGTGGGGCAAGTGGTGTTCGTCACCGCGATCGGCGAAGGGGGTTAAGGAGGTAGGATGGTGTCGGTGATCGTGAGCGGCGGGGCATCGATGAGCTGTTTTCAGCGGTTGGGGTGGTCGTCATCGTCATGGGGTCTGAGGCAGGTGTGGCAGAGGCTGATTTTATGATTTTGTTGTTGCATTGAGTTCGAAGATGTCCAATCAGGCCAATTCAGCTTCAGTAGTCTGCGGAGGCAGCTGGGATGGAAGTGATTCAGCTTGCTGGCTTGGTTTGAGTACGCGGTCCAGGTCTCCGCTTCGAAAATGAGTGTGGTCAAGACGATGGTCTAGTACCTCTTTAGTTTGGTGTTCAGGTGAATACCATGGCGATTCCACACGGAGGCCTGCAGCCGACCGAAGGCCTGACTGATTTTGGAGATCCGTTAGGCAACCTCGTCATCGATTATCGTGTTGCGTGACAGTGTGCTTCCCAGATAAGCAAAGGTTTCTATATTTTTTGAGTTAAGCGCCGTTGACATTGATTCGGGAAGGATTGTATTCCCTGCTGGGCGGCAGTTGGTGCATGACCACCGTTTTGGTTGTACTTATTGTTAATCCGAAATTGGCGCAGCCTGCGGCGAAGAGGTCTATGCTCCTTTGTATGTTCTCCTCCGTTACGGTGTTAAGGGCGCAGTCGTCCGCGAAGAGCAAGTCATGGACTGTAGTCGTATACACGCGCGTTGGGGCCTGGATACGATGATTGTTGAGAAGGTGTCCGTCAGTTCTGTAGGCGATGCGGATCCCAGGGTAGGCGTTCATTAGCATAGCAGAGAACATGAGACTGAACAGGGTGGGGGCTAGTACACAGTCTTGCTTCACTCTGTTGGTTATTGCGAATGCTTCGGATACCGTCCCGTTTTCAGTGACAAGCGCCGTCATCCCGACATGAAGCTCTGGGAGCAGTCCCTGCTCGAAGTGACCGTTCAGACGATTGAGAAGGATACGAGCGAAGATCTTCCCAGCGATGTTGAGCAACAAGATGCCTCTGTGGTTATCACAGAGTTGACGGTTCTCCTTCCGCTTGTATAGATGGACGATGGTCGCGACTTTGAAATCTTGAGGAACTTGTCCTTGGCGCCACATCTCCTGGAAGAGTGTTGTGAGTTCTGCCATCAGCCGGGGCCCACCGTGCTTGTAGACTTCCAGTGGGATTGCGTCGGATCCCAGTGCATTCCCGTTGGAAATCTGTTGCACGGCCCAGATGGTTTCTGGCAGGGAAGGAGGAAGATCCAGGTCATTTTTCGTGTCCACTTGAGGGAGCCGGTCAATGGCAGCATCGGAAATGGCTGATGAGCAATTAAGGACACTTCTGAAGCGCTCACCCCAGCGTTTCAGAATTTAGGATTTCTCTGTCAGCACTGTTGTGCTGTCAAAGCTGAGCAGCGGTGCGGTCCCCTTGATGCAGGGACCTTAGATGGCTTTGAAAAAGTTCTTCATTTCATTGCGGTCAGCATACCCCTGGATTACCTTAGCCTTTCGGATCCTCCAGGCGTCCTGCATCTTCCGCAGCCGTTGCTGTACAAGGCGGCGGCATCTGAAGAATGCTGCTTTGGTGGCATCATCCGAAGGTACATGAGGCTTTGTATAGTCGATTGGTCTCCGCGAGTAGGTTGCTAATTTCAGCGTAATTGTCGGCAAACTACTTCTGGTGTTGACGGCGTGCACGTCCGAGGACTTCGAGGGCGGTGGACTGGATGACATTTCGCAGTTGACATCATCGTGCCTCCACGGTGGGGTTATCATCTGGAGCATGCAGGTCCTCCAGTTTCTGGGTTATTTGGTTGTTGAAGTCAAAGCAGTGAGCAGGTAAATAAAACAAAAGCATATTTAACATACCTGGCGGTCGCTTCCTTGGGGCCTTCGGCGAGGTTGAAGTCGGAGCCTCATCTTGGAGAGGACGAAGCGGTGATCCGTCCAACCATCGGCATTGCAGATCGCCTTGGTCACCAGCAAGTCCTGTCGATCTCACCCCCGGAAGAGAACATAGTTCAGCAGCTGCCAGCGCCGCGACCGAGGGTGCATCCACGTGGCCTTCTCTCGCGTCGGAAGGTGTTGGACAGCAAAGGACGGTGTTCCACACAGGTTCGCAGAAGAAGGAGACCGTTATCGTTACAGCTACAGAGACCATGGGGACCCAGCACTCCCTGCAAGGCGGCATGGTCTGTCTCGAAGCGGGTGTTGAAGTCACCAAGGACAATTAACTTGTCCGCCTTCGGCACAGTCGCCAGCAGGGTGTGCAAGGTCCTCGTAGAATTTGTCCTTTGCCGCATCAGAGCTCGTCATTGGGGGAGCGTAGGCACTGATGATGGTGGCGAACTTGACTCCCCGAAAAGGCAGGCGGAGGCTCATTAGACGATCATTGATTCCCTGCGGCAGACGTCCCACGATGTCGTTCCGGATGGCAAAGGCGACATCAGCGTCGCCAGAAGGTGTAGCCGGCACCCACATCCTCCAGCTAACCCTGCTCAGAGAATCGGGTCTCGCTGATAGCAGCAATGTTCAGCTTGCAGCGTGCCAGTTCTCGAGCGACTAGCGCCATTCTCCGTTCCGGCCGGTTGCATCTCGGATTCTCCAAAAGGGAACGAACATTCCAGGTTGCTAGTGTGAGTGGACTCACCCGAGCAGCCCGGAGGGTATGGCACGGGGGGTATTGTTGTTTGAGTTTTACGACCGCATATTTTGCTACATGCGAGCCGCGGCCGGCTGCAGAAGACGTGAGACCCAGCATTTGTTTACGGCAATTTTTCTAGCATCTTCCGACGAGAGGAGGCAAGCAGTGCTGCTAGGACATCCCAGACGGTTGCCGAACTCCATTATTAATCACGGTTATATTTTAGCGGGAGAGCGACTCGAGTTAGCCTGAGCCGCCTACAGGGTTGCTGTCACCCACACCGTAGGACATTTTGAGAGGGGAGGAGGTGGGAAGTTTGGGAGTCAGACATACCGGGTGTGGAGGTACACACAGCACCGGAGAGCCTCAACTGGTTAAGCCCGCCGGTCGTGACGTTTGCCCGGCGTGTGGCCACTGGGAAGAGCCCAGCTACGAGGAGCCACAATTGAGAGTTGGGTATCAGTTAGAGGCGGCCACAGGAGCATTCACCACCTGTACGAGACAAATGGAGCGATCAAATGCTATCTATGTGGTACTACCCCTAACTAGTACCGCCGAAACCCCGGAGTTATATACACAGCACACATGAGATGTGACCTAAATCATGAGATGTGACGGACCAACTGTAAAAGTCGACTTTGAAACACTTCGAACGCTGTACGTTTTTACCTATTAGCGTAAAGGCTTCCAAAAAGTCTGCAAAACGTAATGCCAAGCTGTTTTATCAACGAAAAAATAATTATTTCATACGACCTAACAAGTTTTGTTTGAGGTCAAATTGCGTGTTTAGGAGCCCGTAGATGGAGCACATCAAAGTTGGCCGATAAATAGTGATTGAGGAAGGAGCAACCCTTCCAAACGCTTTATGCTGAAATATAGAAAACAGCATTTCACCGCCGTTAAAGGTCATGCGAGTGAAGAACGTTCATGCAAAATTTGACGCGGAGACTAACCACAACTTTCGGTAAACTCTGATTCCTACTTCCGAGAAAAAGCGTTGAGTTGGACTTAAACTGTTCATTGTATGAGCGAGAATATCGGAACACGTTGTCGTTAGCCACCGAAAAACTAGACCTCAAAGGATAACGTGAATTTTACTCACGTCTACTTCGGAAAATCGAAAGCAGCTAGCTTCCACTGGGCGAATCAGAAGACTATCAAGTTTGAAGGATGCAGTCACGTCTCATAACTCTTGCTTTCATTCAGTGTGCAAAGGGTTTCTGGAGATCGACAGCGACTAGTTTAAATTTATGAGGTCAGTCAAAGCTTGCCGAATAAAAAACATTCGCACGTGACAACTAGATTGAATGCTCACAGATTGTCAAATTGCACAACTGTGAAGACACATGAAGATTAAGGCCGGAAAAGGTTGAAACAGGATTGGTGATAGCGGATAGAAGAAAAACCATGATTCAGAATATTGTTGAAAATTAGTCCAATGAGAACGTCGCAAATCAGTCTTCCATTGGAGAACACCAGTCTTCCTAGCTTTACATGTTTACAGAGAGCTCAATAAACTATCTGGGCCAGTAATAATTGCAGTGCGCATCGAAGTATCGATGTTGGGTAAGAAGGTATATGACAAAAATTAGTATGCAGGATAGTGAATCGAGTTCAAGAGCTCATATAAATATTCAAAAAACAACCCAACAAACTGAAAAGCAGACTACATTCCACTGTTTTTGACTTAGATAAGGGATAGCAAATGGGGCGATAACAGTGGTATAATGACGTAAAAACCCTTCCAACGAGGGATCGAATTTGATTTAGTGACTATTAGGAAGAGACGATAATAAGCGCCGAGGTCAGGAGTCTAAGAGTGGATCATTTGTCGTGAAATTTCACCCTCTTGACAGAACAGAAGGGTGGGGCGTAGGTGGTGGTGCCTGAAGCTGATTAACAGGGTGGTTTACACAACGAAGTTAATTTTATGCTGTAGGAATGCGACAGTCATTAATGCGTGCATGTGGAGCAAGATTCTTCAGACACGCCGCTTCAGTCCTGTTCCGAAACTTGGTATGAACACTTTAGGCAACTTCCCTCAACTTCAATGGAGTAGCCAAAAACTGTCAGAAATCACTTGGTGCTATATGAACATACATTAAGATATATTCACCATACGCAAAACACGGACTAAAGCCCAGGTGCATATTTCGTTACCTTTGTGTCGCTACATGACGAGGCAGCGAGGGTCTCAGCTTATCCGTGGGCCCCACAGCATACTCGAAGTACCTTAGTAAGTTTTCTTTATCGTTCATTTACTGGGTGTAGGGGTACTAGTTAGGGGCAGCACCACACAGCTTGCATTTGGTCACTCCATTTGTCTCGTACAGGTGGTGAATGCTCATGTGGCCGCCTCTAACTGGTACCCAACTCTCACCTGTGGCTCCTCGAAGTTGGGTTCTTCCCAGCGGCCACACCCCGGGCAACCGTCACGACCGGCAAGCTAAACCAGGTGAAGGTCTCCGGTGTTGTGTGTGCCTCCACACCCGGTATGTCTGACTCCCGAACTTCCCACATTCCCCCTCTCAAAAAGTCCTACAGTGGGGGCGACAGCAACCCCGTAGGCGGCCCAGACTAACTCGGGTCGTTCTCCCTGCCATTCTTAGCGCCCCTGCCACCCCCACTACCATGAATGACATCCCCCCAGCCTCTACCGATTTTTCCTGCCCACACTGCGCCCGCAACTTCAACTCACGCATCGGCCTGGTCGGTCACCAGCGAATCCATCGCACGGAGGCTGGTGAACCAGTGCCTGGGGCTCCGACATACAGTCGACGTGCCCGCCTTCACTGCCATCACTGCTCCCGCACATTTACACATAGCATGGGCTTACTTGGACACATGCGCCTCCACGACAACCTCCGGTAAACCACCGGAGGCTAAGCTACATCAGCGCACACTACCTACACCAATGCGTCGAAAACAACCTCACAATAACTATTTACCAGAGTATATCACGGTTTCCTAGAAACCGTGGCTGGGAAGTCTGCGAAGCTGACGCTTCCACCAGACCACGCCATCGGCTCAGTGTATGTGCTGTGTGTGTCGAGTGGCTGACCAGTGGACTGGGAGTCAGACGGCGATGGCTGCTCCATATCCCCTGAAATTATGAATCCTGGTGTGCGTGTGTTATGGGGGCCAGGTCGTGCTGTGGCGCGCGAAGACGGTTACGCCGATCCGTCAGCCAATGCGCCCACTCCCACATCAGGCAACTGACCGGCTCGGACAGTGTCTGATGGTGGGGGTGGGGGAGAGAGTGAGGTCGACAGCTCAGCGCATTTTCCTCACTATAAACAATCTGACGCGCTTGAAACTATCACGGTGCGCTAAAAGCCGTGGCTTGGAAGGTTGCCAACTGACGGGATAACTCGGACCGCGTGGTCAGCCCAATGTGTGTTTTGTGTGGAGTGGCTGACTGGCGGACTGAGAGTCAGGCTGCAATAGCTCCTTCTTAATGTGGTCTTTATGGCATTCCCACTCTGTGGGATCCGAGCCAGGTGTGGTGGCACGCCCAGGGGCGGCTCCGGCCGCACCAGCCATCTGCGCCCTCTCCCATCTCCGGTCTTCTTGACACCGGGCTCAGGTGGGGGAGGAGGAGAGAGTGCGGTAGCTGCAGCGCAAGGCTACTATCACTTTAAACTAATTCACGCGCAAGTCACCGTCCCTGCACCACCTGGTGTGGAGCATACGGTGGACCTAATCGAAATCAACGGTCGAACTGCCAGGTAGCATAAAGTAGGCAGATGACGTGTTTTGGTTTATAGCTGGTTTCCGTACTAGAAGGGTGTTAGATCCATTTCCATGTGTTTATAGATTACTGACGGTCAGTCGGTGGACTGAGAATTTTACATGGTCAGTCCGTTGAAAGTGATTAAATTCGAAACTGTACACTCCAGGGAACTTAGTTCAGACTGACATATTCAAATCTTAGGAAATTAAAAAAAGCTCGACAGTGAAATCTAGGGTGTTTATACAACAGAAACAATTTGGGAGATGCTAGGGAACTCAATAATGGGCCGACTTCCTTTGCAGTGGCACAAAGTCATTGAAACAGGCGTCGGAGCTAGTAACTTGCAGGCAGGTTGAACGAATGGTAAATGTATATCAAAGTAAATTTAGAGACTTCTTGATAGCCAGGCACTGTGATGACACAGAAAAACGAGGCATGCGAGTCCAGCCAAAAGTTCTTAGAAAAGAGATGAGTGCAAATAACTCACGTTGTCCTTAGTAACTATTGGCTCCGGTCTCGCACCCGCCATGCCAAAAACACTCAGGATTTGGGGCCGAGGAGGGCAGCAGTATTCGCAGATGAAGAGAAGGAGCTGAGAAATTCAAAAAAGAGCGAAACACGATAAACCGAAATTGTGTAGGATGGCCACCTCTGAGTAACAACACAGGGTGGTGCTAGTTTAAAAAACTACAACATGCAGCCACCTCCTGCAAACAGTTCTTATGAATCATATGTCCCAACTAATTTACAACCCTACTAACAGGAGGCCTCCTTTATACGACCAAGCCTCTAACAACCAAAATACCAGTCCGAATTCGATTTGTAAGCCAGAGGGTGAGAGAAAAGAGGGCTAACTTCGGAAATCGTCCGCTGAGAGGGTGCGGAAAAAGAAGGGGTACGACCAAAGTTTACTAGACGGTGAAAGGAAAAAAGTCAGAAAACGTAGCAGTGATGGAAGTCCGGTTGTAAACATATAAATGGATAGAACGCATCCAGACCAGTGGTGATGAGAACTGTCTGCAGGAGAATGCGAGGTCAAGATAAAGTCTCGTTAGTGTTCGTAAGGAGACCTAAAGCTAAATCGGTAGGCAGAGGGATGATCGCGGAACGTACAAAATGTCCACTGGAAAGACAGCTTAATGTGCCCGAAATTGTCGCAAGTTACATTCAATGCTGATAATTATTAGAGTCCAAATATCTCACTCTTTTCTAGTTGAGGCACACTTAAGGATCCGCTCCAATGTTTTAAGACTTTTGGAGTGATCAAAATGAAAGAGTACTAAGGATAACAATACCCTGAACAAAACTCACCGTCTTTACTCCTCACCGACGAGAACCAACATAAAAATACCACGGTAGGGGGCAAGGTTAGATTTAACTAGTTACTTTAACCAATAAACAAGTGAAGGATTCAGAGAGGCGAAGCGAGGAACCACGAGGCGTAAATGGGTGGAAAATGCCCACAAAGGAGGCGCTTCGGCGGCTATATACACGAATATAATAGATAAAGGCCTAGATTAAGTTTTACCATAGCCTATATCCCGTAATAGTTGGTTAAGAAAATAACGGCGGATTTAATAAACAGACATTTTCGAAAAAATTGACACTAAATATGTTAAAAGTAGTCAGATTATGAATCCGAAACATTATGCATTTCTGCAATGACGACCAAGGTCATTTGTGCCTCATCAATAAAAATCCACAAGTTTCGATGTGAAGAAATCTTTGAATCCAGCTTCCACCTCAGTTTTGTTCTTCAAAGTTTTTGCGCTTAAGATTGTCTACATGCTTAAAAAAATGAAGATCGGGAGCATATGGAGGATGTGGTAAAGTCTTGTAACCCAAGCCATTGAGGTTCCACAGTGTCATCTCGGCAACATGTGGTTGTGCGTTGTCGTAGGCCAGGTCGATTCACAAGTGTAGGTATAATTTTTCCCAAGTGGACATGCAGTTCTTCGGGTTGCTTGGATTAAATCCCTGCTGTTATGCTCTAAGTAGCCTCAAGAAAGCTGTAAGCGACAACACCAATACCAGACCACCAGACTGTCATCATAATTTCCTGCTGGTGCAACTTCGGTTTCGGGAAATGCTTCGTTACAATCACGCAAGTGCCCTGACCGCTTATGGTTAGTATAAAGGATCCGCTTTTCGACACACGCTACTATTCGATCAAGAAATGGGTCATCAGAGTTTGAAAGGAAGAGCATAGAACACACTTCAAACCGCCTCATTCGTTGATTTTCATTGAGCGCAGGTGGTACCCATTTATTGAGCTTTTTCGCATTACCAATTTGCATCAGATGGTCGGATACAACTGAAACATTGACATCATGTACCTCAGGCATTTCTCCGGCACTTTGACGCGTGGTGTCTCCAACAATTACTTTCAACAGTTAGTTTTCAGGAGTGCATAGCCGTCCTCTACCTACCTTAATTTCAGGGCTCATATTGCCACTATTGAATTTCTGAAACCACCTTTATACTATCCGATCACTTGCGGACCTAGCCACCTATAATCTGATTACAAAACGACTGTTTGGGAAGCATTATGATCAAGTTTGAACTCATGTGAGACAAGTAAACGCATTTATTCTGTTTGCATCTTCGTGTTTAATGGGTTATATACTTCAAAATTGTACTCTGAAATAAAGTATATAATTAGTAAAGATTACACATCAATTCTTAAGAATGTAAAATTGTGCATAAAAAGGCTACAAAACTAGCAATAACTTTCAATTTTTAAAATCGAGTCGAAAAATTGACCAGTGTTTTTTGAACAACCCAATACTACAAGACTTTATTGAGAATGTCCAGCGATACAATGTAGCAGGCAAAAAACGGCAGCCGGTTGACCGAGAACGACGACTAACGGGGTAATTGATAGAGCAAGAATATGTGATAATATAGCGAACTTACCATACCAAAGCAAGCCCCTGATCCAAGAATAGCCGTAGCAACAAAGAGGAGAGACAATGCAGCCGGCATACCCTTCGAAACCATGTATTTGTGGAATCTCTAGGACAGAGCACAGTAAAGCCAAGTGGTTAAGTGGAGAAAAGGTAGCATTCAGAGGCACCAAAGCTAGAAGTATGATTTCTAATACGATGTCTGAAATGCTTTTCAGTTATACTCAAACTGCATGCATTAGCAAAACGTAGGGTAAACTAAGCGATGAAATGAACCCCTAAAAACGCTATTAGACCGTTATAAAGCACCGGGCCATATAAAATGGCCAAAATAAAGCAGACAGAAACAGTCAAACTCGCGAAAGCACTCACCGTTACTGACATTCCAAGGTCAAGAAGACGTACAACGGTCGGCATACTAGAAAATATGCACAATGTTAAGGGAATTAGAAAAGCCGACTTACTAAAAAGCACCTGGTGAATAGGGCCACGTCTCCGGCTCAATTAGTTCGTAGGATTGGGTTTCCACAAAGTGCTTCAATTCCTCGGACATTCGTTTTCCCTTGACCAGACGAAAAACTCCATCCTTGATGCTACAAAGTTGCAATTAAATGACATATGGATCAATTCAAAGAAGATACAGTTAAAACAGCGACATATTACATGCATTTGCGGAATGATGTTGCACTGAAATGATCAACAGCAGTCAATATTGACAAAAAGATTAGGTTCCGTATTCATCACCAACCAAGCGTTCACAACCCACGTGCTTATGGTTTAAGCTGTCCACAGTGGTTATCGAACGCAGTACATTCAAGTGAAGGTTGCCTTTCCTACCAAAATGCTAAGTGAGATTGCTCAATAAGTTCGATTCTCACAGACACGAGAGCATTTTCTAAGCAATCTGAGATGAGAAGGTTGGGACAGTTCGGAATCTATGGACTATACAGTTGGTACACGACTATTTGGGGATTTTTTGTCGTAGAGCATACCATATAAAATAGTCGCTAATTATTGTCAATTATTTTCGTGAGAATATGCATTTTTGTGATAAAAAAGACTTAAAAATTCGTTTGACCCACTTGTGAGCAACTCGGCGGCCTCGGTGGGATTCGAGCCTACGCCAGTGCAAGTGGGTCAAACGAATTATTCAAATCTGCCAAAATCTACTACTAATTTATTGCGTGTGGAAGTGTTCTGGCAGATTCTAGATTGATTGCTTCAGAAATCCTGCTTGGGCAGTCAGTTTGCTGTATCAGATATGGATTCCATACGTTGCAGTAAGCTGGGCGGGTAACTTGATCAAAGTGTGATTAAACTCACGGCTCCCGGTGAGGACCTCGTAGCTCAGTTGGCTGTACTAAAGCCTTCCCTCTGCTGGCGTGGGTTCGAATCACACCGAGGCCACCAAGTTTTTCCCAAGCGGGTCAACGGAATTATTCAAATCTGCCTAAATCCCCTACTGATTAACTAATTTTTCAATAATATTATTAAATTTGTGTAAGTTGATTAGTTTTTACCTTGGTAAGGGTAAATAATTGTAAGTTTATTCACGCGTAAGATATAAGTAAGGTATATTTGCTGTTTATAAATTAGCTCAGTTGGCTCAGTTGGCTGTACTAACTTGATCAAAGTGTGATTAAACTCAAGGCTCCCGGTGAGGACCTCGTAGCTCAGTTGGCTGTACTAAAGCCTTCCCTCTGCTGGCGTGGGTTCGAATCACACCGAGGCCACCAAGTTTTTCCCAAGCGGGTCAATGGAATTATTCAAATCTGCCTAAATCCCCTATTGATTTACTAATTTTTCAATAATATTATTAAATTTGTGTAAGTTGATTAGTTTTTACCTTGGTAAGGGTAAATAATTGTAAGTTTATTCACGCGTAAGATATCAGTAAGGTATATTTGCTGTTTATAAATTAAAATGGGTAGTTATAAGCGTTCTTAGAGGTACTCAAGTATTCGAGGATTTCCGTTAATTACAAAGGGGCAAGAGCGTCATTGTACGACCGAAGAGGCAAACACACTGGCAAATAGCGCGCGCAGCTGCGTCGAGCTGAGTCGGCGTCAATCATAAACTTTGTCTACCACGTGGATGGCACAAGCACTCAGAGTAATCTGAGCAGAATTGTTATGAAGTGCACACCAATTTGCATACCGCGGTCCAAGCGTTGGATGTACCATTAACACGGAAAACACAGCGATCATGTAACAGTATGCACTAGCACGGGGAAACAATGAACTCGAATTGGCTGCCAGTGATTTGGCACCAGACCTGTGAAAAATGGGTGTACCTCGCAAATACTATGTCAACAACCACCAGGATGAGGGATGGGACCGCAAGCCCGATCTTCAAGGCTAACCGTGCCGCAGTAGTCTCCAAGGAAGTCTGAAGGTAAAATTGAAGGAAACTATCCCAGACACTGAGGTCTTGGAGGTAACATGCGCGGTCAGCACCTTGTTGTGCTGAAATACATCCAACGGTGATGGAAAGGTCACCTCGTGAGGACGACTACCGGGTGCCTGCCTAATCAACTAGTGCACAGCGAACTCCCTATAGTTACTTGCAAGCAGACAGTGGCGTTGGCTGCTGTCGTGGGTTCCAATCCCACCGAGGCCACTGAGTTTTTCAAAATAAGGTCAAAGGAAAATCGATGATATAAGGGAAAACTAAAGGCATCACTAAACACACATTTTTACCAGGAGAACTGCGAATGCCTCGCGCAGGCTCGAGAATTGGCGCATCACCATGAGAACTTTAACAACATCCTTTGGGGTCAGTCGATTGACAGAATCCAAAGCGAAGTCAGTGGTATGAAAAACTCAAATACTGAAGATCAACCTCATAAAAAATCAGCAACGGTCAGTATGTCCACGGCTAACGGATGTCGAGGGCACGGAATGACTGCAGTTTATCTGAAGAACGCCATGATCTCATTCTTCAAGCCGCGAATATTTATAGGGCTATTGCCAAACAAGCCTCCTGCTTTACTTGAACTAGTACGATGAAAATAAGTATTCATCTTCCTCAGTGAGAATGGGGAGGAGGAGAATGAGGCGGCAAGTGCGAATTATTTTAAAGCAGACATGCCAGCCTATAAAATATCGAAACCTAAGAATGCAAAGATAAGATGACGATTCACAAGTACATCACAGTGAGGCAAGGTCAGTTGGAACACCAAATTCTGATGGAAGTTCACCAGTAATTGAGGCCATGAGTGAAACATGTAACATATAATACCTGATAGCGTGCTAGGGGTGCAACATGAGACATACAGACAATAGTTTCATAGTTGTTACCAATCATCAGCACGCCATAGGCCTTGTATACATAATTCAAAAAAAGTTTAAAAGACTTTTAAAGTTTCTAAGTGGATAACGTGAGTAATAGATCAAACAGTGCCTTTGTGGAGATAGTAGGCCTTAAGGACGCGGAATAAGTTGTCTCACAAAGGCTTTGGTTATCATTATGTGATAAGGCTAACGTATTGTAGCATAGGCACTTACTGATAGATCGTAGGTAAGGAGGTAATGGTGAAAATCATAGCCACGGAAGCTTCGACAGTGCAGTCCAATTTCGCAACTTTTATACCAAGATCTGGAGCGACTGAGGCAAGACGATTCCACTCGGGCTGCAAAAGCTGACAGGCAGGGCACCAAGGAGCATAACTACATGTTATAAAAGGGAGACGAACTGCTGGTGACTTCATAACAACTCAAATAATGAAACACATTTAAAAACCCACAAAAATTCAGCAGAAGTTTGAAGACAGATGGCATCTCAACGAACAATGAAACTTGTGAGCCATACGAGATTGCAGCTTTATTTTGCTAAAGTTAACTAATGTCTTAGTATCGCCAACAGACAAACGACACAGCAGCAGATAAAAGCACGAATTTTAAATATTAAAAAAGGAAACCGAAAATGACGGTGTGGTTTTTCACTGGTGTGCTAGAAAAAGTAACGAGGTCAGAAGCAAATAAAAAGTCGGTTGTCACGCCTTATAAAAGCATACCCTCGAAGTTACTAGAAGTAAGCGTGCGGGCAAATGAATTTTGGCTTTAACGTGTGTGCCCATGCCAGTGCCACTAACCACAACAACCTATACCAACACTTTAATGCTCAAACAAGATAGAGTTGATCGCCTACCGTATTTAACTATCCCATAGACTGAGTTATCGGAAAAAGTGTAGATTGATTGACGAGACCAAATTTAGACCACAACGTTGAGGGACTGGTCTCTACCGATTATTGGCGTCTCCGGTGAACAAGGTCAAAAATAGCCTAGTTTATCAACGAACGCTGCAAAACTCACCAGGAAAGGAGGTGGAGGCTCAATCAAAGCCTGGCTCAATATAGACAACGAAGACACTTGGTACTTGGCGCTGGGGAACAGCGGAGTAAGTACATCAAATCAACTTTAACAGACCACTGCGTGTGATGGGATGATAGGAGACATCACCGAGGGTAGCTGTACCAGACATCAGTCATACCAGACAAATTTAAGCTAATTTATATCTGGCTAAGAAGCATAGATGAAAAGATGGACGAGGGTTCTCTGAAAGTTTTTCAAAGTTATAAGAAGGTTCAATCCTCAAAAATGTTCTGAGGACGTCCGTGCCCATCTAATGCCTTCTGAACCTACAAGCAACCTATTATGGGCAATTTTTCTCATAACTAATGCTACACCATGGTTAAATAAAAAAGTGTCACGCAGTTGAAGAGTCAAAGAACAACTGCCTCTGACCATACCGAACTAATCACAGGAGACGGCAAGGAGACTTTAGATCACTCGAGATTTTGTTAGCTCAGACAAGACACATAATGACGACTTCAACTACAGCATACTAATACACAACTGAAAGCGATCAGATGTCTCTGTAGTTGATATTTCAATGAGCCAAGTTCTCTCGTGAAGCAACTTAAGCGCCGTGGTATGCCCTGCTCAAAGTAAATTGCCCACGCTCAAAACGAAACGAGCGAGGTGCGAACGGGCTCGTAAAGAAATAGCAAAGCCCCGAAATATTTATTGATTATTTAGTGACAAAAAGCATGTGGACCGAACTCATTGAGCGCAGGCCTTTTATTTCGACGGAAAATGATAGTTTAATTCAAAAAACACCAAAGGGGTTTCGATGGTGACCATATAGCTGAAAACGTGTACAAATACTCCGCCTCTGAATTATTGTTGAGGCCGCGAGGAAACCTCACCTGATTTTTTTGTAATTTATTGCCTTGTGCAGAATGGACAGACAGTAACCAAAATTCATGTTTCCATCAGTTCTCGTGAAAGCACTTATTTGCAGTAAAAGGAAACGGCAATCAGCACCATTTTCCGCCGTTCTTGAAAAGGAAACGTCACACTTGGAACAGATGAGGTAATTTGAGGGTTAGGTGCGGGACTGTGTTGATTTTCAAAATATATCGACCGAGTTCAGCAGTCAAAGTATATTTTTCCTAATTTGCAGGACAACTTTCAGTTCCAGAAAAGTTGAGCCTTTTAGGACACATTAACGCTATGAGAGAATGAGACAGATTTTAGCTACACTGCTTTCTGCAATCGCATCTCCAGCAGACGATCACAGGCCCCCTGAAGAACTAAACCTGTCAAAGGAGCCTTGCTCGCAAACTGGGAATGTTAAGCCATGTATGGCAAAAAGGTCCAGAAAGTAGTCCCGATCAATCCTGTCTTAATCTGAGTACATCGCGTTCAAGCTAAAATGCGGATGAACATGAGGTGAGCCAACCCTAAGCGTTTTACTGACGCTGCTCTCATTAGTTCATGCGTTTTGTGTGTTAAATGACTCGACTTTCTTCAGGAACGCCCCACCAAGCGACTGTAACAAAAGGCAGTTATTCGTGATTCTGTGAAAATCAGTGTATTGTAACAAAAATTACAGGCATGAAATAAACTGCTGTGATAGACAGGTATATTAAATTCCCAAAAGATGCATATGAATCGTTTAGAAGCGTGTGTACTCAAACGGACGAAAAAGAGCAGCTATTCTGTGATTATGTAGTGCATTAATGTAGGCCGGTAAAGGAATATTTCCCCATATCCAACGACTAAGTACGTCTAAGTAGCTGATATACAATGCCCTGGTGATAGGTCATGAACTAAATGGAAAGAATGCCAAAACACTAACCTGCAATAAAATCCAAACTATAAGTCATATTTTACAGAAAAATCACGAATTTAAAATGCAGGAAGAGGGGCAATGGCCACAATTTTAGGATCAGCCATAATGCAAGCCCTGGGTACCAAAAATTAATCACGGAAAGTAAGTAAAGATATAATAAAATAACACACAGCTGGTGGCTACCACAACAAGCACAATACAAAAGGATTTAATGCAAAATGATGTGGGCGGAATTGGCGTTTATTGATCAGTTTTCATAGACATTCTTATAGAAGGTCTCGCCAAGGAGTGACGAGGTTTAACGATTGGTAATGAATAAACATTACTAGAGAAGAGAGACACTGAAAACCAATTTTCGAAGCACAGTTCCATAAAACGGGGATTTCTGCTAGAAATGGTGGTTGAACGTCCGAAAAAGGCAGCTGCTTTGCACACTCTGCCCAGAATGTACGTCCGAAATGTACCAAAAAGCTGGAAACAGCCCTTGATGCCAAGAGAGGTAGATATATAGCAGGCTCAGTTAGATAATTCAACACACAGGTACAAAATAAGGGCCCACAGCCTATGTTCACTCTACAAACTAATAATAAAACACCAGGGAAAGGAAAGCAAGTCCTGGGTTAATAATTAGACATGACAAACTCGGTGACATAGCACTAATCGTATTGCAGTCAAATACGATAAGCCCGCAGTTGACTTCTAAGGGTAAAAAGTAACCATGAGGGTAAAGGCTTAATGGCAATAGCTCGAAGCCACACCGAAACTTGCCAGGATATCAAATTTAACGAGTTACTTGGAGGCGTGACACAGGTAATAATTCATGACAGGAAGAATCCAAACCACGAAACATCAAAGAACACATTTGTCGATGAGAGGCGAACGAAGGTAGAAATATAAAATCGCGACAATTCCCAATAAAAGATTCAAAAGACGATTTGGCGAGCATAGTAAAAATTTAAAATTTAAATCGATAATGTTATTCTGTTTGTGTGTGTGTTATGTGAGAGGTGTGCATAAGGAAATGATGATAAGAAACAGTGTGTAAGGCGGCAGTGAGCGTTTGGTAGAGCCGCAAAAGAGGAAGGGGAGGATAGAGATGGCGCAAGACCAGTGAAACATGCCAAGCTTACCGTGGAAAAGAAAACTATTCCTCAAAGTGCCCTTTCAAGGTGATGCGGCTATTGAACTCCTGAAAAGACGCCTAAACCAAGCCTTTACACAAACGTAACCAACACCGAGACCACAGATAGTGCTCTCAATCAACCCTCTTTTACGAGGCGAAGGTTAAGATAGGTTACCGGCTCAGACCACCTCCATGTGCATTTACTCATTTAATTACTCTCATGGAGTAGGTTATATTAGGCGCACGAGTCGGCGCCTATTCAAAAGAATACGAGAACACCTTCTAGCATGCCTGAGTATAAACAACACCATTCTTGCACATTGTTGACTCCGGGAATTAATAAGGTCCCATCAAATCACCCCAAGCTACTGGGTCAACGTCTACTAGCAGCAGCAGCAGCAGAAGCGACTGCCATAAGGTTAAAGAAGTTGGTCTTGTGCGCACAAAAGAACCCCGTACAAGCTCCGCTCTTAGCTTGATCAACGGTCACTGAACTGCATGTATTCCCCCGCGCCATCTCTGTCCTCCCCTTCCACTAGAACGGCTCTATCAAACGCTCACTACAACCTAAGACATTGTTTCTTATAATCTTTCGCCTACGCACACTTCTCACATAACACAATGAAACGGACGAAAATTATCAATTTGATGTTTAAATTTTTACTACGTTCCACCGCTTCCTTATAACTGTACTTACCTGCAGGGAAGTTATCGAAAGCAGCGCGTATGCTCGCCAAATCGTCTTTTATATATAAAATAATTTATTTTACTTAAATTGGAACCGAAAAATGCAACCAAAACAAGAAATCGTGAGAGTAACATGGGTCAGCTGAACATAAAAACTAGGCTTTTAAGGAAAACACAATCACATTTATTAAAATATGCGATTCTGAAATCCAAATCCAGCAAAGCAATAGAGTTCATAATGATGGAGGATAAATTTCCTATGTATGTACATAAACTTAAAACTGGACAGACTGCCTATTTAACAATGCATGACTGCTAAATTTCGCTGCCCGAGGTCACAGCGCATGCTTTTGTTTACTTATATAATTACCGAACCATTCTGTAATCGGATATTCATTTTTATACGCTCAAGTTTGTGAGGAGTTATCATCCCATAAAAGGGACCTATGAATCCAGTATAAGCCTGGTAAAAGAGACTGTTAGTAAGACATGAATCGGACGATTTTCAACCGCGACAGAAAATTTTCGCATTAATGCAACAATTTACGAAACTTACAATTCAACCAGCCATTCATCTTTTAATATTTGCGTCCAATTTTGCACATTCAGGTCAATTGGGGCCTGAGCATTTGCTAGGTAACAGAATACCACAAGGAAACCTAAGAAACGCGAACGCATCATGAGGATATTAAACTACGATTAACTCTTTCCATCCGCTTAAATTTCAGCATAGTAAAAGCTCATATCAATACGGCTTATATTCTTCATTATTTTGTGCCTAATTCACTGACCATTATTTGGAAGAAATCACTTGCAGCAACTGCCAACATCATTAAAATAAAATGAAGTTCATGATTTTAGGTGTATCTACAACTGGAACGAGTGGAGACAAGGATTACAAATATTATCAAGAATTTTGGTAATCAGCCGTACTAAATCAGACAGGCTACACTTGGTTATTTTCTCTTACTAATGGGCATTTGTGCAGTGATCTGATTAAAATTCAACCAGATTGTCAGCAGCCGTGGATGTTCCCTAGTGTGTAATATGTGTGTAATATGTGTAATATCGATATTACACAATGCTTCGATTTGGCTAGGACGTGAATAGAGTTAAAGGGCGAAAATATTACGCCTAATAAAATGATTTTAGGTGACATTTGAAAGTCAGGAGTACCCTTAATAGAAAGTGTGTACTTAATAAGAGTTGGATGTAGAAGAAACGATCCCTACCAT